>CM060245.1:17728287-17755094 GCA_030555515.1 Acutogordius australiensis | reverse complement strand
TGACCTTGATATGGTGTTTTTGCAATGATCGCTTCTATCATCTTAGAATGACTGCTTTATTTCGTATGCATCATCATAGTCTCAAACAAAACCTTAATATTGTTATTATGCAAAACTGATAAAATAGTTCGAATAGAGCATAGTATATATGAAACGTCCTTTCATGCCACGCTCATCAAATAAATACAATGAAAGGTATTACATTTTGAGCGTTTAATGTCATTACTCCCACATGCCAACAATCGTCTGATCTTCTTGAGTTCTTGATTATCAGCTTAAACAACATCATTGTTCGAATCAAACACGAAATTTGTCATAAAGAGAAATAATCACAATCAATCGATATATCATCTTAATGCTTTGTCGTCCATAACGCTTATGAATCGTCACCTGAAAATGCGTAATTAAGAATCGTCGATATAACCCCTTAATTACATATCATTATAAAATAAAGAAATCCTTGACGTTATTACTATTTGATAAGGTGTTAAATTTGGTATGGCTGCAAGATGTTGATGATGAGAATATTAATCAAACTGGTTTGTTGATAAGATGCGTTGATGAATGTCATCATCAATACTAAACAACATATTAACTGCATATCATCTTTACTTTACTTTAACACCTTCACTTCGCCAAAGTACAATATTTTAATTAGAAATAAAATGATCGAATGATTGCAGATGGTATAATCATCTTTAATATTTGATACTTCAAAAGATTATTGATTCAGGTTAGTCCACGCTTATTAATATCACAGGTATACAAATATGTAGAGTGCAATTAGGTAATGATGCAACAAGAATATTAACGTCGAAATACCACAGAATAGTTATGTTATAGATGAGCAAAATGCTTAAACGACTACCTGTAAATAAATACTAAACATGAGTCACCCGAGACTACAATTATGTATGAAAAGTAAAGAATTGTTTTACCTGTATTGCAACGCAATCATAACTTTGTCTCGCCACAAAACGTCGATATAAGATTGAGCAACTTTTTGATATTAATCATGAGAAATGTCGTTTACGATGACTTGGTTGCTGTAAGGTTTCAGCAAACATATTTAAAAAATTTCGATACAACTTTAATGCTGAAATGATCCATTGAAAGTTCACTTTGAAGAATATCCACGGTATAAAGATTATACGAATATGGCCTTCAATTCATTTTGTTGCAACTATAAAGCAATAGGTATCTTAATTTTATACAAAATAAAAACGGAAATGATTGGTATATAATCGATTTCTTTATGTAATTTAACACTTTTCATTTTTATTTGAAGATGTTAATAGTGTGAAAATGATGCTGCGCCTGAGTCGTTCGATCATAATATACGCAAAATTATCACCAAACATTCATATCCGTTAGATGATGCATATACTTTTGTCTTAAATATATATCGTTCTTCGAGACGTTTCAATCTTCGTTCTTATATCGATATACCTGAAAAATAACAATCCGTGTTCACTTTCATAATATAATCACCATATTCGAAACTCATCTGCACTTTTATGTTATGAGTTGAGTCGCACAGAGCGCTTCGAGTGCAGACAAACACTTGAAGAGTCACCACTGTGAGAGTCATGAGATGCTATCATTTTTGCAACACAACAACAATGCGATAGATATCAATTTGTCATCATCATTTGTATCAACATATCATCTGTCATGATCTTAAATGTCGAATGTTATCACTTACCTTGGTTTGTTTTTCAAATGGTAAAATAAATGTTAAATAGCTGGTTGCATAAAGAAAATGTCATAGGTAGATAATATGTAAAAAGATTCATTTGTTTAAGATATAAATGCTTTAAAATATAATTAAAACACATTGAGTTGTTAATAAAGTAGAGTTGTTACTACAACCTTGTATATTTGTTTGTAATATAATATTTTTAATAAATAATTGATTTGATCAATGTTGTTGAATGAATGCGCCACAACAGTTCAAATTTGATGACTGAGTTATATTTGAATGCACAAAAGAAATTAGTAAGTCTTTATCGTTGTACTTTTTGCATTACCAGTTTTCGTTTGTGATGCTGTCACTTAAACTTCATCACCATCATAGAATGTGTCGTTACCTTCGATGATGTCTTTACCTGATCTTCATCTTTGTTATTTGAACTGATTGAAACAACGTTTTGCCTGATCCGAGATTGTTTTCGCCTTCGTCTTCACCAAATTAATCAAAGAATATAATATATGAGTTAACACAATAATGATATACTTTCAACCAGTTTAATGTTCGATGCTTTGAGATGCTGTAAAATTTTAATAAATATTATATCAATCAAACATCTTTGCACGTTATATTAATCGATATTGTTGCTTTGAAAATCATACTGATTTCATGAGATATATCATCATACAAGAGTACTGTATCATTGTTGTTCGACTGAATGAATGAAATTATCATCATTGTATCGATCAATAAAAACAACGATCAACACTGATCACTGATATACAACGAACAACAACGCAAAACACCATCAATCTTATCGAATGATGTTCAAAAAGAGTCTGGAATGAAATTTAGAATGCCATGGTGATAACTTAATGCTGAACTCGCTTGATGAAGATGACGGCTACCGGGCTACGATCGTCCACAGGTTGATCTTAAGTATGGTGCATGGTGAAACTTCACCAACTATACTATTTTGTATTTTTCATAAGAAAACTTTACAAAAGTTGTGGTTCAACTAGGAAAACCATGATTAACCATACCGTTTTTAGTGGTCGTGAGATGATTAAAATCAACGGTTATTAAAGCTGGAATGAGTATAATTTTAAATTATAGAATAGTTTTCTTTGTTAAACTTTTTATTATGTCCACAAACTTTCTTCCGATGATCACAAAAATGAAGGCTTCTTCCAGTTGCAGTTTGACGATATATAGTTTATCTAATGATTGTACAGTAAATTTAATAAACTTTTTTAGCTATACATTCGCATCTTATTAAACATCGTCTTAGATAGCAAATAATGAATTTGCTTCCAGATGATAATGTCTTTCATCGACATATATCCGCTTGATTAGTAACTAGAACCAAGACCAGCACAACTTGAAATTTTTGAAAATGCCTTTAAGATTTAATATAGAGCAAATATGTTCCATGTTCTAGTCTTTTCTGTTAATGATTTTCCGTCTTGTACGCTGAACTAGATAAGTCTTTATTTTTAAATTTCTTCAAGTCCTTCATAACTGAAATACTGTACAACGTAGATTTTCAACTTAAATTAATGCAAAGTGGTGTTGTTTATTTGAAGAACATGGTAAATTATATTCAGAAATACGATCATCTTGTGATTTTGAAACGAAAAACTTTATATTATTAATGGTAATAACAACCATTATTAGTGCTTAAAGCGACCAAAATGAAAACTTGACTGATATGTATATCGTCACTACAACAAATTTTCAAGACAGAAATATGATAATTATTGTGTTATATATTCAGTGCTATATAAGATTGCAAATGAAATTATTCACTACGCACAATAACAACATATATAAGTGTTACTCAAAGTGTATACAGATATTGTAAACTATAAGAGCTTTTTGAATATATATAAAGATGAAGTTTTCAACAATGAATATTATATAGTAATAGAACACAAACCATAAATGAAATATAAAACTTCAAAAAAATAACAATCACGTTTCCGATTATAAGAATGAAGATGATTTATACATCTTTCGAGTTAAAAAATTTTTAGAAATTGTGTTGTGAATGCCCTTAATAGATGATCCTATTTAGATTGAATAGAATTGAAACAAAATTATAATCAAAATTTGAATTATCTAATATTAAAGATATTAAAAAGAAACTTATTAAAATCTGGTGACCATCATAATTTTTATTGTTAAAAATCAGATGTAAAATAATGTGCTTCCAAAATGAAAAAAGAATTCTGAAGTTTCCGCCAATTTTTGCAGATGGTTGTAATGTTAGTATATTTTGCAGATATATTTTCTTTGATAATATTAAATTATCACCGTTGATCTTTACTTCATCTTCCATAATACTATCTTTAATCTTAAATATCTATCAATATCACGATATATTAATCAATTAACGATTCATTATTAATATGTAAATAAATGAATTTTCATTTTGAATCTTTTTGTCAAATAAATCACAACAACATCACTTTTTCTTCATTTTGAAATTAGATTGTCATGAGTTATATAGTCATGATCTCCTTATGATGCATAATTTTGAGAGAAGAGTTGTAAGAGTCTTCACCAATCTTCAACCGAGTTCGTTATTATCTTTCATGCTAATGCACTGAAAAAACAAATGATTGTCTTCAAATGTAATCCTGCCCGTTTGATTAAGAAGAGGTGATAATCTTGTATGTTATCGCTCTAACGGTGGTTCATGATTAATATATAGAGTTTCTAGTCCAGCCTTGAAGATAAAGATATATTATTGGTCTGACAAAGATATTTGGAAAGTTGAATTAACAGAGTAAATGATATCATAACGAAACTCCGCTTATTTTGTTTAATTTATCTGACTTTCGATCTTTTGCTTCTTTCACGTTTTTGATTAAATCAAGTTTTAATAGGTCAAAAATGATTCGATATTTTTACGATATGTTTTTGTTTCAAAGTTATAATCACATATCGAAAAATCGTTGACTCAAAGATCTAGCATTTATAAAGTTTTTTAGGTTATATCGATTCCAGGCTGAACTCAATATAAGAACCTGCAACAATCTTCATAATTCCCACAACCAGAAAGTCAGCGTCTTCACATCATTGAATTGTTGAAGTGACATTAATGTATTTAATTCAATCACCTGTGCTTTGATATATGATGATAGTTTTCACCCGCTGCAATCGTTGTAATAGTTTGATTGTGTGTCAGTGTTCAGTAAGGGTTACCAACAAACTATATCTAATATAATATTAACAGAGATATCACCATAATATTACGTCATTTTATCACAGTCATATCTTTGACGATCACTGAGAACTTTCCACCCGTTATCCATTTATATAAGCGAAATGATGCATTCGAAAGCAATCAGTCGCCGTCTGTCGTCTGCGTTTGAGTCTTTGTAACTAAACAAACGCCCCATGTCATATGTCAATCTTGCACAAGATCTTTGTTATGTCGTCTGAACCAGTCGTTATATCGCAAGATTACTAATGAATGCATTCGTGTTGTCGCTCATCGATCTTGTCGCCACAAAGTCGCGATACTTGGTATGATGTTTGTCTTTGTTCCGACAACGATTGATATATGTTATCGCAATTTTTTTTACACCAGTAGTAAGTTATTAACCAAAATATCTTATGCCTTACTTAATGCTCAAATAGTCACAAGAAAGTATAACGCAACAGTAATTACTCTGAAAAACTTTAGCACATTGCATCACTGATCGCAATGATCACCACATAAACGATTGATATCGCTTTTCCAGATACTCGTGCCACTGCGGTACAATGATGAGAGTGAATTTATGAGATGATGATGACAGCACTCGCGCAATGAATGACCGGATCACGCTGGAGACTCTACTGTTGTACTTTTTACTGGCAGTCTTGAATAACGTCAACAACATCATATAACAAACTGCATTTATCGATAAAGTCAATCATTCCATCACAGTCTTCTTAAACCAAATGATAAACAAATCAGCCCTGATTATCTTGGTTACCAAGATGATGTTCGCACCAATATAATCGTCAAACTACAAATGATAGATGTTTCACGCATCTAGCAATAGGATGCAGTAACATTGTTTGTAATAAATTGTATTAACTGTCTTCCTTCTCGTATTGTGATTGAGAATATCATATTTGCAAAGCAATTGTAATATAATAATTACAAATTTGAGTGCTGTTTATGATGATATATCGCTTTCAGCAATCATATATTGATATATCATGTTATCTTGTCAGCTGCATCTTTCCATATTCGATAAGAAATCGTTGCAACGATATATCAAGTTTGATCAGTCTCGCATTTAAATAAAAATCACCTGTGAGTTGTTCTGTTTTGAATGTATATCATTCACGTTATAATCTGATGAAATAGTGTTCCACAACTGAGTCCAGCCTGAATAATCAAAGATATATATATATCATAAAATGAGTTCACAACAATAATGAAAAATCATATATTTTTAATATATTTAAAGATCGCTTTTAATAAAATATCCACGAAAAACATAATGATCTTATTGATGAAAAGATAAGACATAAATATCAACGATATAATCAAATAAATACTAATAATAAAGATTTTTTTAAGTATAACACGATATTAGGCCCATCATCCTCAGTCGAAAGACTATTCAGTCTTGTCACTTTATTAAATAGATTTAATAGAAACAGATTGTCCAATGAGTTGTTTGAGAAATTAATTGGTTTAAAAAATTAATATAAATACGAAACCGGCTATAAGGATTTAGTAACTAATCCAACTTCTTCCACTAACTCAAATATATTTTTAATTATATCATTTAAAAATAAATAAATCTTTTTAACATATTGTCTATATAATAAGTGTTTTTATTTTTGTGTATTATTATTGTTTCTAGATTTAAAATTTTATTTAAAATTTTTGTAAAAGTAATTGTAATTGTACTTGTCTAATTGGTAATTTAATTGAAACTTGAAAAATTGTAATTAAGTGTAATTGTAATTGATTGTATTTAATTTTTGAAAAACAGTAATGGTAATTAGTAATTAATTACATTTTTTTCTAAAGTAGTTGTAATGATAATGATTACTTTTAAAAAGTAATTGTGCCCATCCCTGCTGTATAATATGCGCAATTAAATTCTAATAGGCTTATTGTTGAACAAAATTTATGTTCAGCCTATTTAGAAGCAACCAAACTACAATTTTTATTTTTTAAAATTAGTTTTTTTAATTTAAAATTTATTTTAGCTCTATAACATAATATTTATTGCTAAATATAGGACAGACTCAATGCACGGCTACATTGAGTGTATCATATTTAATTTTTAAATTTCATTATGGGAATAAGTGTCCTTTCATATAATGTGTTAAACCAAATATTTGGTTGGACCTATTTTGTTGCATGGTCAATTTCATTTTACCCACAAGTTTTTATGAACTATTATAGGCAAAGGTATGTCTTTTTTGATTGTGTGGTTTTTCTTAGTAATATGATAAAAATTTTTTTATTTTAGTGTAATAGGTCTAAACCTTGATTTTGTTTTCCTCAATTTCTATGGATTTACCTTATATAGTATATACAACATTGGCATTTACGTTTTAAATTTGGTAAATTATTTAAATTTTTATGCTAGAAATCTGGGTCAAATCCAATTCAAATCAATGATATTGTGTTTAGTACTCATGCTCTTCTTTTAACTACTATAACAGCATTTCAAGTCATGATATATCCAGTATTATTTTAACTTGTTATTTTTTGCTAAAATGTAAATGGCATTTTATTGAAATTTAATTAAATTATTTCATATTGAATTTATAGCAAAATGTTCTTTATCTTAAAAATTAAATTCTAAAAAATAATTATCTAAATTTTTGCATTAAATTTTAACTAAAATTTTTAATATGTAAACTGAGCTTATTTATTTGATGGTAAATAAATTACCAAAATATACTTACCATTTTTGTTAGCAAGACTTTAATAAAATTATAGTTATAAATTTATAATTAACAACATTTATAAAATTATTAATTAGTTAGTTTTGGTGTAATTAATTGACTTTATATTTTATTAACAAAATTGCAATACAGATCAGACATCTACTATTTTTTATATTTTTATTTATCATTAAATGGCCAAAAAGTTTATAAATTTTTATTCTTAGTGACATAATTGTTTTTATTTTGGAATTAATATTTGTATCTAATTACTTGGATAAAATTTTACATTTTTTTTATTTTATCCATTTTGGTTTTTTTTAAATTTTTATTATTTGATACTAAAATTTTCAAAATTTATTTTTAACTAATTTGGGCTAACATATTTGGAATTTTATAATGCAAAGAAGAAAGAAAATTTTCTCAAAAGGAATTACAAACTATTTTATTTTTATGATTGAAAAACTATTTGCAAGGGGTGGTAAAAGCCTTCTGTTTATGCCCCAGGTAAGCCTCCCCCTACCATCCTTTTATGAAAGAAACCTTGTTTTATTAATTATCACGTTGGTGGGTGCAAACAATTTTTGATGCTGCTTTTTTTTAATAAACAAGCCTTTGGTCACCTTTTTTTCTTACATTTAAAATGTTTCTGTTGTTATCTAATTCTGAATGAAATTCCTGTTTAAGGTTGTGGCCAATATGATTTCAAAATAGTAAATAAATTGGAAAAAATTATAGAAAAATAGAGGTTTTGATTTTGATTACAGCTAATTCATAAAAATTTAGCCTTAATACATTTTGACTGTTTTAAGATATGCCTAGCAATTTTTTTTATATCAACCCCTTGGCTCATATGCCCTAACCGCAGGCCTCCAATCTCTCCTATAGATCTTTGGATCAATCCATCCATAGCTGCCCTCAAGCTCAATCTTACTACCAACTTCCAACAATGGGGCAATAAACAACAACAACAACAACATGAAATGCATTTTTCTTTTGTATTCTTCACTACCCGAAGCCTTAGAAAAACGGAAAAGTTTTAGTTTTGCGTTATTCCATACTATATAACATCTAAAGTTTTAATATATTGCATTTATTCTCGGCATATGTTCAATTGTGACCCCACAATTTAGTTAGGATGCATGAAAATATAGAAAATTTTTTTAGACGGTCATTATGTCACCACCCCACAAATCAGTAAAAATTGCAAACCGCCTTATTTTCTTTGTTCGTCTAAAGTGCTAGCAAAAATGTAACTTAGGAGGGAAAATAGTTTTTTCTTTGTAAATGATCTTTTTTTTAAAATTGCCGTTTACGGCCCGCTTAATCAAAAACTGTCCCTAGAGACTGATTCTCTAAAGTTCTATATGTAATTTTAGGGTCAGCGCTTTCTCATCCAATCTTTTATTTGTAAATATGAATTAAAAATGTAAATGGTGAATTAAATATGGTATTTGCTTCTTAAAAAAAAGTGATCGCCTAATTAATAATTTGTTATAGATAAATTAATTGATCAACCATATCCCTTAGAACGGTAAATCAAAACTGTTGCATATTACAATGTCCATCCATAGCCGATTAACTACATCAATCGAAATGAATTTTTATTTCGCGTCGTCTTGTCCCCTTTTCGGCACTTGAAAAAAAAACAAATATATAGTCTCAGGACTTTGTAATATAGAAAAAAAGTGTAAATTACATAAAGCAAAAATATTAGTATTTGTAACGGTCCTTTATGGTATTGTCCAATCATAGATTACTTTTAAAATTTATTTTACTGTAATTTGCATGAGCAACCATTTTTAAACAAACAAAAGGGTTTGAGGTTTTTTCCATATCTTCTCCCATTTAAGAGCGCAATACCTGATTGGGCTTTGACTCTTTTAACCTGAGCTAAGCAATATTGCTGACGGGTTAAATAGATTTTGTTCGCACGCCGACGATCTAGATTATTAGCTTAGGCTCTCTTTTAAACATATGGTTTAGAGACTACTGCCTAAGTAGGCCATTCAGCAGATTCAAAGTGGTTGCACGTAAGAAAATAGCTTCTTATGCGGAGATATAAACTCGCAACCTCCTTCGTGTAAATTGGAGTGTTTGCCTGTGCTATTTAGGCCCATCCCATCCTCTTTTTAATAGCACTATATTTGTCTATAAATTGGAAATATTAAAACTGGTTTTAGGCCTATTTGGCTAGTACTTTAATTGCTAAAAAAGTTGACATCTTGAACATTTTTTAAGATGTCACGCTTTTAAATTCTTCGATTGCGAGATTTTTGGTCATTCAGTTTTTTTGCTATAAGTATTAAACTATACGTAAACGCCAAATAATACGGAATTAAGGAAACGGAGCCATTTATAAAATGTAATTGTTTTGTATCTGTATATAAGGGCGGCACGTGCACACTTTATTTTTGTTTTCGTAATATTTTTAAAAAAAAATTTTTTTTCGAAAATTTTATATTCCAGAAAAACATTTTATGTGGATAAACAAAATTTGGCAACTTTTTTAAAATTTGCGTTTTATTACAAAAAAAATTATTCAAATTTTAAAAAATTTCACAAATAAAAATTCACTTTGCACGTGCCCTAAGTAAGACTGCATCTGTTTTACGATATTTTTTTTTTGTGAGAAATTTTGATATCGTGAATTATTAACCTTGTATTTATATAACATTATACATGATTGCGTTTGCCCAAATATATTCAATAAGCCATATTACTAATTTTTGAAATCCATTTGTAATTATTTCAACAATCTTCATTCACTATGAATAATTTTTATTTAAATTTTAACCGTAATTTAAATTAGCCTGCGAAATTATATGTTTTCCTTTTTCCTATTACAATATACCAGTTGATTTTATATATCATTACAGCGTGGGAACCAGCGAATCTCGAGGTTTTGCTGGATGATGACCTTTTTCTTCAATATGGCAGTATGTTTCATTTACATTGCCCATGGCCTCTTCCCTTTAAGTTTTACCTGGTCCGATGTTTTCAAATATTTAGCTTACATCAAAATCGTGATCACCTTTACCAAGTACCTGCCTCAGGTAACCGTATACGTTATAAATGGTTTAATTTTTTTTTTGAATATTTTTTTAGTTTAGGTTGTATATACATTTAAATTCCACCAATTTTTTGTATTGATGCTTAAATAATAAAGACCAGCAGACACTTTTTTTTGTAAAATTAACGAACGTCGCTGTAATCTTCTTTTATATACCTCCAATATAGATTATCATGAATTTTTGGCGTAAATCAACCGTAGGATTTGCCATTTGGGGCATTATTTTGGATACCACGGGAGGCGTATTCAGTATTGCACAAATGACGCTTGATACTTGTGTAAGCGTCGACAACCCAATAACACCTACACCAGGCTCAACTACTATTTCTCCGTTCACTACTATGGCACACGCATTTTCAGCCATGACAGCGAATACCTCTGACCTAATTTTACCATCAATGTTTAATATCTCATCATCTGATATACTCGTCCATCAACTTGATCTCGGCACTGGTTCGTTCCTAACTAATTCAATCATACCTGTCTCGTTCGGTGAGTGCATGCATCGCATGGTAACTACCAATTTGACCAAACTCTTGCTCGGACTTTTATCACTCGGGTTTGACCTCGTGTTTTACATTCAGCATTATTGTTTGTACAAACCAAGAAATGTGCGCCTCGACGAAGACCGTCTTATCAATCCAGCAGGAGGGAACGGTGAACTGTCCTACGATGATGATGGTAACGTTGGCGGAGATCGTCGATCTGGCGGTAACTCCTCTGTGGACGTGGAAGGCATCGCTGATGCGTCTCCCGACGAAGACACTAGACCCTCTACTCCTTTTGCCGTGGATCAAAAGGAAAAGAGTCATTTGCCTACATTAGGGACCAAATTGCCAAGCAAGCAGGCTATGGATATTCTGAAATCGGTTAAAAACAGTTTAATTGGATTAATCGAACGTAACGGTGGGGAAAGTGAACCTTTACTCACTGTCGTAAGTAATTTCGCTCAAGAAAATTGTAGTAGTTATAAATTAATAAACCCTAAAACTTTAGGACCAAAAAGTCATGGGTCCGCCGATAAAAATAGAGTTGATGTTATCGTAAACGTATTGGCCACTAAAATGATCTCCACTGCTAACGAGTCAACCCTGGGAACTGCGACTGAGGAAAGCTCTAAACAATGTGTCGAAAATTTAGCCAACTCTCATGTATCTGAAATATTACCAATTTTGGTACCCTCTAGCCAAAGCAATATGATCTCAAATATACATTTAGGTTACAAGCTCCCAAAATTAGCCCAGAACACCACTCTTCATGTCGATGAAATATTGGGATGATTAGATTTTGCGAGCCCATTAATTTAATTTATTTTAATTGAATAGTTTTACATTTGAATATTTTTTTTAATATTTTATTTTTTTTTGCAGAACATTTTGTTTCTTGCATTCTTTTAACAAAACTATTAATTTAAAGTTTTGTTTTAGATAGTTTTTTTTAATTTATATATAAATATATTTATTGATTGTTTATTTTTTTGGATTACAAAATTTAATTTTAACTTATTTATATGTAGATTAATCATATCAGAAATTAGTTATATAAAATCTTTTATAAGAAAGTATTTTTTTGTATATAATTTTTGTATTACAACTGGTAGGCATTGATATGCGCGATAATAATTTGGTACATAACATTTTTTCACTCTTGTAAATGAGGTTTTGTCGCAAATGTATTGCTCTTCCTATTTATAATAGTATTATTTTATTATTTTGATAGACATACTACTAATTTTCTTTTATATACATTTTATATTGAAAATAAAATTGCTGATGGGGCATTATTAACAGTACATTTTTATTTTAGAAATATAAAAGTGATATTAAAATAAATCCTCAACATATTTTAATATATAATTTTACTACTTTTAGTTGAAGTTATTTTACCCATACATTAGAAATAACCTGTAGGTCTGACAAGGCTTACCAAAAAATTCCTCTCCATTTTTAGATAGAATCTTTAATGTCCTTTATTGTAAAAATGTCAAAAATTGTTATTAAAACTTCTTTTTTTTTTATTAAAAGCTGCAGGTTTTTTATAATTTTTAAAAAAAATTTTGACTAATTTTGTTAAATAAATTTTAATCATTTAGCGATTGTAGTTATTAAAACAATAAAGACTTAGGACCTGAGTGTTATCCTTTTGTTGTTTTAAGTTAAGAAGCGGTAGCATAGTTGGCGGATTTAAATCCGTCAAAGCAACACGTAGACGGCCGGCGGATCTAATTCCAAAGGGTTGTAATAATCACAATTTCCAAACGACACAACTTATTTTGATTAACGAAAACAACGCATTTTTCTACTCAAGCAGTTCTAACTTTAACCCATATTTCAATATTTTGTGGCTAAAACAATTAATTTAAAATTGTTATATTGAGTTTTGAAATTGACACATGATGTCATATCTTTTTTGGGCCGCACTCATATGGGTTTAATCGGGTACGCCTATATTTTTCACCAATTTTGTGGTTAAGGGAATAAACATTTATAACTCTATGCAATGTTTTTGGTTATACAAAAATAGGTTATTATGTGTTTGTTTACCTCCTGATGACCCCATTATGGTCGTGTCTTCATAATATAAAAAATTTTGACTCATAATAAAAATTCTGTATTGATTGCCGATATTTGTGTTCATCGTTTTAAATCCTAATTAGTTAATTTAAGTCTTTATTTGTAGTTGTTAGTGGGAATATCATCCGTTTTGTTTTGAAGATAAAAACGCCAAATTTGTGTGATTTAGCATCAAATAAAAGAATTTATTGTTTTTATAAGTTAACGCCCAACATTTAAATTATACAATGTATTATTATTTATATCTAATAAAACAAAAACCTTTTGCCTAAGTTTCTAGAGTTTTAATTATAGTATTACAGGAATTAAAAATTTACGCTTGACTTTATATTACAAGTGTGCCTTTAAAATAGAATGTATTTAAGTATAATACCACAATTCAGTCCTTAAAATTTTTCGGAAAAGTCATTATCTACTTTAAATATCATTAATGAAATCAGTTGGGATGAAAACAATGAGTCAAAAAACTTTGGCTCATTTTTTCTCCTAAAACATGAAAAAAAGGGGGCTATAAAAAAAGGGCCAAAATAAGAATTCAAAAAAAGCCTTTACTAAGAAAAAGGGCAAAAAAATCCCTACAAAAAGTTGCTCTTAAAAAAGTCTCAAAAAGCTTATTTTTTGTTTTCTTTAAAATAATTTAGATAAATTTTTTTCTTTATAATAATGATGGGTGGGTTTTTTTTAAAAAAGGGGCTTCAAACATGCCCCTTTTATTTAAACAAGAAAAGGTTTGTGGGTATTTGGGGAAAAAAACTAAAAAACTTGTTAAAAAAAAGCCCGTGTTTTTTTTTCCCAGCCCTGGGTGAAATTAATGTAGACGCAGATGTCAAGTCCAAACCAAATTCCGCCGCCGAAAATGCGTTTTAGACAGTGATTAATTATAAAAAGCCAGAGTGAATAACAGCTTTCTCTCTATGTCTTGCAAAGTGTAATAGACTATAACTGTTTTGTGAATTCAAATCAAAAATCTAAATTAGGCATGGTAATTATTGGCTGATAACTATTATACGAAAACAACACCAACTGATTTTGAAAATTGATTTATCAATAAATAACACTGGACAACAAAAAAAACAACTTAAACGATTTTTTTAGGGTTTTGTAGAGAATTTTCTTGCGATAACGATCCCGGATGTTTTTTTTCTAAGGCCTTCAATTTTTTTTAACCCCGTCCGAAGTTCAGAAAAAAATTTAAAAAATTTTTTTTACTACTATTTCTGGAAATTATCCATTGGCATATTCAGATTTCTTATAAAAAAACATACCTAAAAAAGTTATTACATAAATTTTTAGCAATTTACTTTTAAGTTATTTAGGATCAAACAACGGAGTTTATGACAAAAAACACTAATTTTACAAAAATGAAAAAATAAAAAAAAATTAAATATTAGAAAAAAATTCAAACCCCTTACGTTAATAATGAATGTTTTCGTTATATAAATATATTTTTAAACTTTTGTTACTACCCATAGGTTTTATGATATAGAAGCCCAATATACCCCAAAAATTATATCTCAACTTTGACACCGAATAACTAAAAATCTGAGGCCTTGGCTAAAATTCTGATTTATTCGTAATCAGCGCCAAAAACTGACCAAAAACCATAGTTGCCATAAATGCTGCTTAGGGTCGTCCAAAATTGTTGTCCAGTGAATTGTTAGGGGCAGTGCTGGGAACATTTTTTCCCCTAAAACATAAAAAAAGAAAGGGGGCTACAAATAAAGGGCCAAAATAAGAATTCAAAAAAAGCCCTTACTAACAGAAGGGGCAAAAAAAACCACAAAAAGTGCTTAAAAAGAGCCCCAAAAAGCCTATTTTGTGATTTCTTTATAATAATTTTGACAAATTTTGATTTTTTTTTATAATTATGATGGGTGGGTTATTTTTTCTTAAAGCTCCTAGGATTTTTTTTTTTGGAAAAGGGGCTTTAAACATGCCCCTTTTATTTAAACAAAAAAAGAGGCTTTTCTTTTGCCATGCCCACAAGTTTGTGGGCATATGGAAAAAAAACTATTAAAGGTTTTTTTACCAGCCCTGGTTAGGTGTTTGAACTGGTCATCAAAGCCAAAATAGCAGTTACTGATCAATTAAATTTTAAACAATTTTTTTTAATTAAAGCGCGTAGACCCGTTTTAATTTTTTGAAAATTTCGAATTTTTTGATATTTTTTTTTTCAAAATTTTTTATACGAGTCTGAAAGCGCCTTAAAAAAATATAATTGATATTTTATGCATTTTACTGTTGAATTGGTTGGAGCTCGCTATAGCGGCAAACAGGCGTATGCGGTGGTCCTATATACATTTAATCTACGAGAAATGCTTAAAAATCTAAATTTAAATGAAAGTGGAATGTTTGGGGATTCAGGTCTTCAAACACAACAATTCATAAAATTGAGGTGAAATATTCTAAGAGCAAGTTACAAACCGGCCCTTGATATTCCGGCTTGGTATTTGATATTTAAAATTTAGCAATTGTATGAATTTGTAAAATATGGCCCGAGCATTTTTATTAGTCAAACGTATTTCATTTATCAATAAAATACAGAGTGTGAAAGCTATCCTTTTCCTCGTGTGATAATAAAATTATCAATTTTAGTTAATATAAGATTTAAACTTCGGCCCGCTAGCCGGCAGAGGCAGGATTTTGGATTTAAATCTCTCTGTTAATATTAGATAATTTTGTGATCTATGCAAAGTATTTAGGGGTTGACAAAAGGGGGCATTTGCCCCTCTTTATATATTTTTTTAAATTTTGATGTTATTTGCGGTTAAATTTAAATATTAAACATATTAAAGGGAATAAAAATCAATAAATTGCTATTTTTTGGAAAATAAACAGCCATATAAATTAATTTTGCAAATAAAATATCACTATTAAAATTAAATTTGTAGTTCCTTTCCTCCAAAAAATTTCTAATTTGTAGTTCCTTTCCTCCAAAAAAATTTTTTGCCCATTAAAAAAGTTTCTGCATACGCCCCTGGGTCTATGTAATAAACATGTTAACAAAAATTATTTCATCATCATTAGATATTCACAACGTAGGTCTGATATTAGTAAAAAAAGATGATATAGCTACCAAATGATAAAAAAAATTTTGGTAATTTGTAAAACTTCAAACCTAAAAAAATTAAGTTGTTTTCATTATGCATTAATTTACCTAGGCGAAAAAATGGTTATGTTATTTATATTAATATTTTGATTGTTAACTCATTATTGGCCCTTAAGCATCAAATTTTTCTATGATATTTAGAATATAACTAAAATCTTTTCAGTCATCAACACATTAATTTCAAAATTTTGATCGGGTTATGTCATTTTAAAATATGTCTTATAGTTTTAAAACCTACATGATTTTTTAAATACAAATTTTTTTTAATCATAAAAATATGCATATCATCAAAATTTTTGAAATAAGCTAACTTTAAAGACCAGACCTCCCATATGAATTTTGTTTTTTTTTAATTTACCTTGCCAGCTGTAAACGTCAGTCATTATTAATAAATCAAAAAAGTTACTAATATATATCAAACAGCAAACATCTAATACAAACAATCTATTTATTTAAAAACAAATAATAATATATCGTGTCCTATTTAGGTTGGGGTACCACTATTCTAAATAACAAATGTTTAAGAGCTTAATAAACTTAATTTTATTTTTCTTAAAATGTTGTTGTTGTTTATTGCCCCATTGTTTAAAATGATAAAGATGATTTCAATATAAAACAATTTTTTTTTCATTTGTTTTTACAAAATAAAATTGCTAAAAATTAAAAATATGAGCTTTCATTAGATTTCAAAGTCCGTGATGCCCGGCACCGTTTTTTTAACCCCGTTAAACCTTCGGTCATCCCGACATTTGGTTTGTCAACAAATTTTTGACAGTCATGAGCTAACTTCAGAAACCAGCTGCCATATTATTAATTTTCCAATCCTATTAATGTTTATTATAAAAAAATATTTGCAGCTATTGAAAAATGTAAAAATTAACAAAAAAAGTTTGAAGAATGATGTTTTAATTACAGTAAACTGCTAAATTTAAACTTAAAACTATATTTATTTATCACCAATTACGTCGTGTCCTATTTAATGGTTTTGCAAAATATTCTGTATAACCTAATTGATGTAAAGAGCTTGATATGTATTTAAATAATAAATTTTAATATGGCGTTAACATAAGTTGCACGTGATTTTCATATGATTTTTTAAAATCTTCTTTAGGGTATTAGTATAGAGGTTGCAAAATGTGTCGTTTGAATATATACCTAATAGCCTAAAAAAAATATATAATGTAAGATCATCATGGTAATTAATTCCACCCTCTGTATGATTCATTTTTTCCAATCATTAATTAGTGTCGACCAGTGTAGTTAATCGGGAAATTTAAAACTTTAAACTAATAGTTTATATATCGAATAGTTATAAATTGTTTTTATACTCTTGAAATTGTGGCATTATATTTTAAAATCCATTATATATATATAAATATAGCTGATAACACTAGAACGAAAAAAAAATAATATTTAAATTTTTTTAAAGGGCCTAGTAGAAAATTTTTTGCACCGAATTTTGTTGATTTCAATGGCAAAATACCTCCAAATTTTATTATGATGGCCCTAAAGGTAAGAATAAAATTCATAATATTTAACTGTTTTCAAAAAATTTATTCGAAATTTTAGATTTATCTTAAAGTTTATTTAATCCTCATATTATTAAAAATTTACTTTTAAATTATTTAGAAAAAAAAGAATTTTCTGACTAAAAAAAACCCTAATTTAAGACAAACAATAAAAATTTTTATAAAAAAATTCAAACGCCTTCAAGGAATGTTATTAAAGTCCAAAATACCCAAATATGAAAAACTTAAATTTGACCCTTGAGGCAGGCCAATTTTATTTTATTTGTATTAAGCAGCTTAAACTTATTTGAATTAAGGCTATCATGTAGTGTAGAATATTATAAAATTTAATTTGATCACTTATTGATTTTTGTAAACGTGAAATAGATCTTAGTTTTATCTCAAATATCTTTTTTATATAAATTTATTGTAATCATAATATTATTGCATATAAAAAGATTTTTTATAATAATAAAAAATAAAGATAAATATAACATAAAGTCCGTTGATATATATTTGTAAATCACAATAATGTCTCCAGGGAAACTCGCTCTAAAAACAATATAAAAAGCTCTAACAAAATAGAAAAATAAAATTTTAACATTAATTTTTTTTAACCTTATACAATGTTAATAAGAATAAAAAAACTTTTAATTTATAAAACAAATTATATGTCTTAATATAACTAAAATTTTAAACAAACAAAAATTATTTCAGTACTAAAAAAACAATGGCCATGTTAGTTTAATTTAATATGCTGAAGATAAATCGTATTGGGAAAAAGCCAATTATTTAACTAAACCTATGTTTTGTTATCCAAAAAAAAATAAAAATTAGTAAAGATCTAAAAATACAGATCTTATGTAAATTTGAATTCCTTTAGTATTTTCTTACTAATAATGTAAACGCTTAATCTTGATTTTAAAATCGAAAATAATATTAAGCCCTAAAAGTTTTTCCAGGTTCGATTAAAATTATGAATAAAAGTATCATTTCAATCTGAAATATATAATATATATTAAGTTAAAAAAACTTATTTCTATGGTATTTTTTTGACTATATATATTGTTTTTTTTTAATTTTTCACCATAATAAACCATATAAAAAAGTTAGTTAGTAAGAGAGAGAGCAACCAACGCTTAATCTAAACAAAAGCTACATACAAATAAATATCTGTGAGTTGAAAAAAATAGAAATCTTGTAGGTTAGGTGAAAACAAAGAATGTCCATAACAAAATAAATAATTTTGTCGCATTATACATATATATCGTAGAAAATAATGGGTGCTTAAAAATCTTTGACACTTAAACTTCTTCGAACACCGCTGCCTACGAGTAACTTTGAGCCAGGGTGGTGCGAACATTGAGTCATATGATTATTAGTGTTATTGGGACCGGTAAGAGCATTTGAATGCACTGGGCGAATGGTATTTCCATCTTCTATGCTATTTCGAGAATCAAAAGCATGTGTGCCAGGTCCTAAGGTATCCATAAATGCGAGCGGTGCGTTTAAAAGAGAAGAAGGAACCATAAGGATAGCGGCTTTGCGGTCGTAATTTTCAAGATTTTGACAAAGTCTTTTGTACAACATGTTTTCGGTCTGAGCTTGTTCCAATTGCCTGAATGTGTGAAATAAAACTTTGTTATTGATACTTAATAAAAAAAAAGCCGGTGAAATTGAGCTTTGCAGCATACCAAGGCATTTGTTTTAGGGTTAATATTTTTTTTACCTTTACAAATCAAATATTGCCGTGGGGTAAAATAGTGAGAGTTCTTACGCCAACAACTCATTTAGCCTAGTAGTCTTATTACACTACCATTTACTTGAAAATTAAGAGCATGTCTGGACCCATCTTAATATCTGCTACGACTGCACAGCATCTAAAAATATACAACACTGGCTCATATGCCCCAACCGCGGGCCTCCTATCTCTCCTATAAATCTTTGGATCAATATAGATCTTTGGATCAATCAATCCCTAGCTGCCCTCAAGCTCAATCTTAATACCAACTTCCAACAAATGGGCCAATAAACTACAACCTAGGCTTACTACTTGATCAAACCAATCGTTAGCTTCAAAGTGGCCGTATGTTTGCTATATAGGAAAAAAATTCCATAAGCATGTAAACAAACCTAAAACTCTTGCGTAAATATGATTGCAACTGGGTCGATATTGTAATTATAATCCCACTAATCTAAAGTTCAAATTATTTTAAAACATAAAATTATAAAAAAAATTAAAGACTTAGTTAAGATCTGATTTTTGAAACGCTCGGTGTTGAGTTCCTTTTTAAGTTGTAGCTTTGATTTTGAGGCAAGAGAGCAAAGCGCAGGATGCATAACTAGATTACGAGCACTAGGCCGTTGGCTCGGAATGGAATGTAACATGTCCTGCAATATTTATAACAGGGATGGGCACAATTACTTTTTAAAAGTAATCATTATCATTACAACTACTTTAGAAAAAAATGTAATTAATTACTAATTACCATTACTGTTTTTAAAAAAGTACTTAATTACAATCAATTACAATTACATAAATTTTCAAGTAATTAATTACTAATTACAAGTACAATTACAATTACTTTTTCAAAAATTTTTATATATAAAATTAGAAAACACGAAAATAATAATACACAAAAATAAAAACCCTTATTATCAAAATCTTAGATTTGGTAAGATTTATAAATATTAGAGTAAATATTGTTTTTAACTACAAAAGGTAAAATATTTAATTATTACCTGCTTTTAAATAATTATACACATTTTTAACAATTTAAAAAATTATATTCTCAAAAAATTTAAACTGCTACTTTTTCCATAATGAGCTCCTATCTCTCTAGATTTGCCAAAATATCAGTATAAATTGCATAAATAATTTACCTTTTTATTGTTCTTTAATAGGTTGGATGAAAAAGAATGTTTAAAAGCATTTTAATTTTTATCACATAATTTTTATTAAGGAAAAATTTGTGTGCTTATTTTAGCTGTTTGGGTCAATATGACCCAAAAAGACAATATCTTTAATTTGAGCTCATATTTTAAAATACTTTTAGATGCAAATTGTTGACTTGATGAATGTATTTAATAAATATAATTATCAGTTTAGGATATTGCTTCTTTAAAAAGTTATTAAAAATATAAAATTTCTTTGGGTCAAATAACCCAAAGAAGTGTTAAACGTGTCGATACAATTTAAAAAATATAACTTTTAAAACAAACTAATGCAAGAAAAAACAAAAGCAGGTTTCTCTTAATATCTATATACAATCTTTAAGCATATTAATAAATTCAAATGGAATGATTCCTTCAATATAATGATTACTTTGAAAAAGTAATCATTATCATTACAACTACTTTACTAAAAAATGTAATTAATTACCATTACAATTACTTTATAAAAAATGTAATTGATTACTAATTACTAATTACTATGAGAGTAATTAGTAATTGTAATTTAATTACAAGTAATCATTACTTGCCCACCTCTGATTTATAACAATTAACTAGAAAATCAAATTAAAAAAAAACATTGTATAAATAAATATATGAAAATTAAAATTACCTAAAATAATAATAAATAGCTACAAATTTTGAATTCAGACGTTTTATAAATAATATGTAAAAATAAATATTTGAAACATTTTATAAATAAAATGTAAAAATAAAAATTTGACTTAAAATAAGTAATAATACCTTTAATAGTTGATTAAATTCGCTGGAATAACTTGATAATTTTGGCAATTCGCCCTTACGCAAGCGTTGCCATTCATCACCGTTTGGTGGGAGAGGCTTGTTGCTAGCCTAAGTTATTAGGATAACCAAATATGTAACTTAATGAATTAAGGGCTTTTTAACTCTATTATACCCAAAATTTTCTTTAAAAATCTCGTTCATTTTAAAATTGGATAAAAAAATTCATGGGCCATAATAAACAATTCTACATCTTGATTGTCAAAAACAATATTTAATTTTGTTATGTGTATGAGGTAATTACCGATTCCAGAATAGTCATTCCAAGACTAAATATGTCAGCTTTGGTAATATCGCTGTAATTTTCGTGTAATATCTCAACAGGTAGATACCTGCAATCCCCTTCCTCAACTTCGGGTTCTTTGGTGTTAGTGACTAGGCCAAGATCACCTAAAAAAGTTACGTACATATAAAGAAAAAATTAAATTGATTTAAGATGTTTAATTCAATAATGCATATAATACAGTCCCCCCGGTATTTTTCCAAATTAGAGCACCTTTATAGGTCAAATTGTTTAAACCTTAAAAACTTAGTTATTGTCGTCAGGCTAAGGAGATCTAGATTTTTGCTCTGACTTTGGGCATGGTATTAAAGGTCTTGTGCCTAAGTAAAATCCTCGGCAAGACATTTCATTTATACTATTTTACAGAAAAACTTTGCACAAAAAAGGATTCTAACATCCAACTTTAAGTACAAGGCTCTCACTGAATAAAAAGGTGTGCTTAAATAACACCGCCAATATTAGAAAAAAAAGTTGCAAAATTTACAGGCGAGAAAGAAAAAAAAGAACGTTTTTTGGTAGAAAAATTATTATTTCGACCCAAATGTTGGACTAAAAAATTAGTTAATAACAAAACGAATTTAAGCAATTTGAATTTGAGGTTACTCCCATAACTTCCAGTGGGCGTCATATGCATAGAGAACTTAAACTCTACCCTATCAACAATTAATATTATTGACTGGATACAATAATCAAACGCACAGGTAATACTAATGGTTGAGCTGTAAAAGTTAGCGTATAAATAAATAATTTAAGCTCATATCTTTTCTATAAATCCAAAAAACTACCAATTTTATAGATGAGCACGGTTTCGTGTTTTTCATCGTCACTCTCAAAACCTTCATCTAGGGTTTTATTGCAAAAGGCGACAGCTAAATTTGAGCATTTAGTAATGAAAATGTTACCTGTGTAATGTGTAAAAAGAATAAACAAATATATGCAATAATCGAAATCAATAGATAATTTAAAGTTATTGCATTTAAAATAAATGATGAAGATTAAAAAATATTCAACTCAAAAATGACAATATTTGTATTTCCTTGACATAACGTTTAATATATTAATTTCTTTTAAAAAACAAAATAAATGATAAATGTATTACTTAGTTTAATTAAACTTTAATTATTGATAATTATAGAATCTCCTAAAACATTAGGATATTTGTGCTAACTGCAAGTAGAGAAAATGCGAAAAATTTGCAGCAGTTAACATAGATGGGCAGGTTAGCCATAGCTATGCTATCTTTTATATATAATAAATTTAAAGTTTAGTTACTAGTTATTAAATAATCAAGATTATAGGCTAAAAGCAAGTAGAGTTTTTAATTTTGTAAAATTTTATATAATTGTTAAAAATGATATCGTAAATAAACCTATTCTGAAATAATAAATTTGCAGAAAAATTTTAAATTTAGCAAAAGAAAAATCACTTTGCACATACCCAACCAGATTATCTAAAATTTAATAATACTTTTATTGCTTATATTTTAACTTAGCTATCTTGCTTACACTACAAGATTTTACTATTTTTGTTGTTGTAAATACATGTAGGGAAACACAATAAATTATTATTCACAGGCCATTGTTTGTGAATAAGCAAATTTTATTTTAATCAAATTCTTCTAACTAAAAATATTTAACTAAATCAAAATATAAAAAAACTCTGTCAAAACATAAGTTTTTAATTTATAAACAATGTTTGAAAATAATATCACAAATAAACATTTTAAAATTAAAATTATAGTTACTTGGTTTTATATCCAAATGGGCAAGTTTTAATGCATGAAAATAAGTAAGCCCTCTGGCCACGTGCAAAAGAATTGTTTTCAAATCATCTTCTGCCAATGTAATGTTTTGAGCAATATTTTTTCTGTTCATATCAGCCAAGGTTCCACCTAAATTTTCAAATTTAAAATTAATAAATACAAAAAATATACTTATTATTTGTGGATTTTTGTTTCTTCTAATCAATAATAAAATGTGTATAAATTTTGTCAAATTTGATTTTTATTTATTAAAAAAGTGATGGCCTAATTTTAAAGTTTAAATCACAAAAATAGATATGAGTTTGCCAGTATACCTAAATGAAATTTATAACATTTTGAAAGCATTGGAAATTCAAATAAATTAACTCAAAAAACTATAAAAGTTATAACTTAATAAAAAAAATTTATGTTTTACCAAAGAATTACAGAAATAATTAAAAAATTACCTAAAAAATAAGAGTCAATAATGTGATGAAAGTTATAATTAAATACATACCATTACAATATTCATTTTGTATGTAAACCACACCATCTTCAGCCCAAGCAGAATAATACCTAACTATGTGTGGATGATTGCCCAAAATAGCATGAGCACAAACTTCTTTTATTGCAGTGTATCTAAATTTTTATGGTCACACAAATGCAAGTAATTATATTGAGCATGCATTAGATAAAAAATACATTTGAACAGGGGTGGATTATTAAGTTTAAAATGCATAAAGTGATATAAAAAATATAAGCTTAAAAAATGGTTTATTAACACAAAATATAAATTTGATAAAAGCAGATTAAAAATATTAAATCAAAAAAAGTTTTAATTAAATTAGAAAATTTTACTCGGTAAAATGATTAGCAAATGGTGTTTTTGATTTTTTGATAGCATAAAAACACCCATCCAATCTATTCAGGCATTTGTACACACTACCAAAGTGACCAGAACCTAAGCATTCCAGCTCTGCAAATTCTTCAAAATACCTTATAGCCTGACTTTCTCTCATCCAAGCAACCTAACAACATACTGATTACACATCAAATTTATTAAAAAAAAAAATTATGCTTAGATTATTAACCTGCTTTGTAAGTGATTCTTTAGAAAGATAATTTGTTTCAACATTTTCGGAAATATTTAGTTTAGTTGTAAGCTTTTGAATGTGGGGTGTAGTATTTTTTTCCACATTTAAAGGTTTATGGCAAGGCATCCTTTTTTCAAGTGAAGTAGCAAAAAATTTACGTTTAAGATTTTTTGATTTTAAAGGCGTTTTAGGTTTATCAATTAAGTTAAGGTTGTGGAAGGATATTCTTGGAGGTGATATAAATTCTGAATAATTTGAAACATTATCACTAAGGCTTGTTTCAAGAATAGCTGACTTGGCTTGGTTAAGCAATAAAGATGTATTGTCCTCAGCTTCATTCTTAGGATTAATTGGTGAATTATTCGATATGGGTGTATCAATATCAGTATTTAACTGATAAATAGGATGATCAAAATAATGAGGAATTATAGGAGATTTAAGAGGTTGAGGAGATGAATGACTAAGTGGTCTATTAAGCTTACTAAAACCTAAAATTGGTGTTGGATGAGTCATATCAATGGTATTAAATGAAGAATGATAGGCTGAATCATCAACATCCTCTATCGAAGTATTAAAATGGCAAGTAGAATTGAATTGAAAAGCAGAATCAAGATAAACATTGCGCCTGGATTTGCACTTAATCTTTTTGGTAAGCGGAGATTGATCATTTACAACAGAATCTAAGAATTCCTCCATCAAATTATAATGGCGTTCTAAATTGTAAATAGTCAATTTAAAATTTGCGCACAAATCACGTGCTAGAGTTTACTATAATGCGTACTAATCTGACTTGCTGGAAAATACGAAAAGGTTCATAAAATTGAAAAAAAAAAAACGCTCTCACATGCAACTAGTAATTAAAATAATTTTAACTAACAGCATTAAATTAACATTAAGGTGGCTTAAAAAATTTAAGATTTATTATTTATTTTATTCTACGAATGTGAGAAATTTTTAAATCGAATGCTATAGTAGAGTTTATGCAAACTCCAATTTTAAACCTCTATAATTAAAATTTATTATAAACTTTATTTTTTTTTGTTTTTTTTAAAAAATTATGTTCTATAATTATAAAATAACATAAGTTATTATTAATCTAATTTATACATAACACGGGGTAAAAAAAAATCAAAAAATTTTAATTTTTTTACATTTAAAAAGTAAATAAATTAAATGTATTAATTTTATTTTAAAATTGTTTTTAAGCATGGCTGAGGCTGTTAAAAAAATTAACTAAAAAAATTGAGCACATTTGATTACCAATAAAAAGGCTATTGTAAAAAATTTAAATGGTTTTCAACATTAACTCACCATGTGGGGTTCATGCAAACCCCAATTTTTAATTTCCAAATTTTAAATAGATTTTGTTATTAAACCTAGACTAAATTTTACTATTGTCTATTAAATTTTCAAGAAAAAAGTCACAAAATTTTGGTCAGTTATATATATTTTTTGAAAATCTTTCAAAACAAAAAGGCTGTTGTTCATATGGTAAAATTTGCTAGGCATATCTCAAAACAACCAAAAAAATTAATTCTTGTTTTTTAATATTGCCGGTAATTTTTTTTAAAAAATTGTTATTATGAAATTCATATTCGCCTTCGTATCAAACAAAAAATAACTATTATATGGTGGCTAGAGTAACAAAATATTTTTTAAGCACAGAGATATGGCATTATATAAATTATGAAAAAATTATTATCAAATAATATTAAATAAAAAAGCTATTTGTTTTAGTTTAAATTTTTAGTAATCCGCAATCAACATAGTGGCGTCTATGACCCAGCACATTTTAAAAAAATATATATGCATAATATAGTTTTATAACAAATTAGGAATTAGAAATTTTATTTCGAATCGTCAATTATACCATTTTCAGATTGATGTTCCTAGAAATATTTTGTATAACCATAGAGATATAGTAAATACACGGTAGATGTATTTTTAAGCAAATTAACTGCTAAGTTCTAAATTTAGCTATGTTATGATTCATTATTTAAATTAATATATATTATTTTTAATCTTTATGAAATGAAAAATTTTGCCTAATTTTTTGGAAAGTGATTTTCC
>CM060245.1:17707620-17728087 GCA_030555515.1 Acutogordius australiensis | reverse complement strand
CCAGGGATGGGCAAGTAATGATTACTTGTAATTAAATTACAATTACTAATTACTCTCATAGTAATTAGTAATTAGTAATCAATTACATTTTTTATAAAGTAATTGTAATGGTAATTAATTACATTTTTTAGTAAAGTAGTTGTAATGATAATGATTACTTTTTCAAAGTAATCATTATATTGAAGTAATCATTCCATTTGAATTTATAAACACCTGTACCGACACGATGGAATAGTTTATTTGACGCATTTAAAGATATTATAAAATATAAATCAAAAATAATTTCTATTGTTAAGTTTAAACAAATTGAGTTAGATTTCATTGAGGAATATTTATATGTTACTAAACCTTTAGCCAAAGCTTTAGATTTTTTTCAAATTGAAAAAACGTTTTTTTATGGAGAACTAGTGCCAACATTATTTGAAAAATTAGGGGATTTAAATGACCTTGAACCTAATTTAAAATTTTGTAAAAACCTTGTCTCAAAAATGATTTCTAGTTTTGAAAATAGGTTTGAAGACCATCTTACTATGTCGGTAAATTCCAATTTTGCGTTACATCAATGTCTCATCCATTTTTTAAATTAGACTGGGTAGAGGGCAGGGAAACAAAGAAAATTTAAAATCGTTATTGATATCAGAAGCAAAAAAAAATGAAAAAAATTGACATATCTTCAAGTCAAAATGTTTCTAAAATTCAAAGTTTATACAGGTTTAAAAATTTACCTAAATCAAAATTAACAACTGATCTCTACGATGAGGCAGAATTAGAGGTTCTAAAATATTTAAATGATAATAGTGAAAAGCTACCAATGTTAGAAAATTACCCAACAATTAAAAAGATTTTTTTTAAGTATAACACGATATTAGGCTCATCAGCCTCAGTCGAAAGATTATTTAGTCTTGACACTTTATAATAGATTTAATAGAAACAGATTGTCCAATGAGTTGTTTGAGAAATTAATTGTTTTAAAAAGTAAATATACGAAACGGGCTATAAGGATTTAGTAACTAATCAAACTTTCTTCCACTAACTCAAATATCTTTTTAATTATATAATTTAGCATTTATATCCAAAATAAATGAATCTTTTTACATATTGTCTATATAATAAGTGTTTTTATTTTTGTGTATTATTATTTTCGTGTTTTCAAATTTTATATATAAAAATTTTTGAAAAAGTAATAGTACTTGTAATTAATTACTTGAAAATTTATGTAATTGTAATTGATTGTAATTAAGTACATTTTTAAAAACAGTAATGGTAATTAGTAATTAATTACATTTTTTTCTAAAGTAGTTGTAATGATAATGATTACTTTTAAAAAGTAATTGTGCCCATCCCTGATATTATCATTATAAAATAAAATGTACAAAAAATATGAAAAGAAAAAAAATCGAAAATCTATGTGATATTTGCAACATAAATAAGAGGCAAACAATATTTTTGGTCATGCATTTTTATAAATAAGTCAACTATTTATAATGTGTCTTTGAATATTTCTAAAAAGTAGGATGTTTTACGTTTTACAATTTGTTTAAAAATCTTTAACGAGCTTTAATAATCCGATCTATTATCGTGAAAGAGTCTATTGCAAAAAGGGCTAAGGCTAACTTATTTAAGACATTTACTAATCCTTAGTTTTAAATGAAAGGGTTACTTTAAACATAAAGGACCCGCCGCCTCCACCTCCACCGCCTCCACTAAGTTTGCATCTATGGTAAAAGTCCATGTATTCCATATTGAATTGCTTGGAGTCGTTTTGTCTACATAGTTTCTCATACTCGAAATCACCCTAAACAAGATTTTATGACAATTTTTAATCCAAATTAATCCTAATATTTTAATATATGTACCATTACTTTAGATGTCTTCCGGCAAGCATCTTGACCCTTCTGACCCACCAAAATGTAAATAAGGTCGCCTTGGTTTAAGTGTAATATTCCAGATACTAATGCACCTAAGCCGTACCCCTCGCTATTAACCGCTCCTTTTCCACCGCTTGCTCCGGTTACATTAAAGCTAAATTCATATAGAGAAAAATATAGGCAAAAAAAACCAAGAATTTTTACAAGCTAGTTATATATATGGTCAATTCCACCTCAATCCAGCAAGTCCGGGAGGGGTACCACTTTTGATTTGGCTGAAATTTTGCATGGAGGTAGTATCTAAGAGTATCTCATAATGTGGAAATTTTTTTTGACCGGAAGTGATTTTTGACGAAGATAGGGGCAAAAGAAAAAAAAATTGCAAGGTGAATTTTCACATTTGATGCAACTTTGGGAGGTTATAAGTCAAAAAGTATTATAGCTAGAGACTTAAATTTTTTTTTATTTTGAAGAGGACAATAAGGGCTGTCTTGCATGTGTTTATAATTTTAAAATTATTTTTTTGAAATTTTACAATTTTGTAAAGAACATTCAATTTGATATAACTAAAAAAACGTATTTTTAAATTTCTTAAAAAATTGCTAAAATACAGTTCTTAGTATTCATTATTAATATGTGAACTCAAAAGTATGGGACCGACTAGACTTTTTAAAAAAATCAAAAAAAAAATTTTTTTTTTTGAATTTTAGACAAAAATTTGCTCCCTGTACTATATTAAAATATTTAAAAGTGCCAAATTTGTTTATATATAAGAAGTTAGACATAGGGGCAAATATGTTAGGCTATAACAGTTTTATTAATTTGATTCAAACTATTGTCAATTTTGGAAAGAAAAGGTGAACTTTAGAACAAAAAAATTGGTAATTTTCAGTATTTTACTCCTATCTTCTAAGCCGACTTTCTGGGTCACTACCAAACCAATTTGAAAATTTAAAACTGCATTTTATACATAAAACATCACTATATAACATATATTTCCCCCAACATTTTTTAACGTACCCATAGCTTTTTATGAAATAAAAACCAAAATTTGCCAGGTTTTTTGAAATTTTAAGGTGTAAAAAATAAAAACTTAAAATTTTTATGCTAATATGTGTTAACTTTTACTAGTCATTTTTAGTTTGATGAACCATATTAGAATATGTACATAATTCTCGATATTTATCCTCGGCAAAATTCAAAAAATTTGTTAAATTTATAGTATAAAAAAAAATTTAAGAGGATTTTAGAAAAAATAATAAGGCTAAAAAAATTTGTAAAAATTAATTTTTTTCTATTATTTAATAGTTTTTAAATAAAACAGCCTCAACAACGTTAAATCTGACAAAAATAAGTAAATTAGAATATATTTGGCCTATTTAGAATATTATGATTTAACAGATCTTCTTTTTTTATGATTATCAACAAACTTAAAATAAACGTAAAAAGTCAATTATTTTATGAAACATGAAATGGTTTTTTAATATTATAAATACATAAAAGAAGTCAGTTTTAGGGTTAAATAACTTCAAATGATTTTAACGGGCAGAATTAGCTTCAATGATGAATTTTAAGACTAAATATTAGACCCAATTTAATATAAACAAAATATAGACATTCAGTTTTTTTTACTAATTTTTACAAATGCCAAATATGTTTTTGAAAGGCTATTTAGAGCAAGGCACACCATATATATGTAACTGACCTTAATAAAGTTTAAAAACCAACAATTTAAGTTCCAATTACATTTTGGTTTTATAATATAGACGCACTAAAACAATTAAAGAAAGAGGAAATATTACTGTTACTTGATTCTACGGGCAAATAGATTTGGATTGACCTAAAGTTTTTTAAAGCTAAATGCGTTCCTTACGAGTTTTAACACAAAAATGTGTTTTAATAAATACATTAAATTACAAATTCAATAAAAAAAATGAAATGATTTGATAATCTCATTTTTTTATAATTTACCTATCTAGTTCTTTTAAGATTTTCTATACATAACATATATATTATTTTTTTAACACTTTAACAGGCAAAATATGACTGATTATATAGGTTCTAGATATTTTTAGATAATTTTGCAAAAATAATAAAAAAATAAGCTTGCACAGACGAATACGATCTGCGTTAGTTTTTTGACACCTGAAAATTTACTGTTTTTTGGCAAATTTAGGTATTTTTATTGTAGAAGCGTCAAAATCAAGTGAAAAAAGGTGGGGCTATTATATGTTATTAAGCAATATTTTATCTATGAAATAGATGTTAAATATTAAAAAAAGGTTGGCTGGTTAACCAGAAAGTCGATTTTGAAAACAGGCAAAATTTTCACTTTTTTTGGTTTTAAGGTTCACTTTTTCATTGTAAATTTTAATAATGGTAGTAATTAATTAATCAAACTATTATGTACAAACATAATTGCCCATATGTCCTGCTTTTTAATTACTCTCAAATTTGGTGCATTGGCATATTCTAATATAGTGCAAAGGGCATAAACATGTCCCAAAATTAGGGCAAAAAATTGATTTTTTTAAATTTTGTAAAAAGTCATGCCGGTCCCAAACTTTTTAAATCATATATTTATTAACATTATTAAGGGCCATATTATATAAATTTTTCAGAAAATTCAAAGATACGTTTTTTGAGCTATTTGTGTCTAAACTTGACTTTAATTTTTTGGTAACTTAAAAAAATTTTTTTTAAATATTTTTTGCATCTAAGGTAGCCCTTATTACGATCTTCAAAATAAAAAAAAAATTATGACTCTAGCTACAATACTTTTGATGATACATGCGCGCAAAGATGCCTCAAATTTTTTTTTTGCAAAAAAATGAAAAATATTTTTGCTCATATCTCGGTCAAAAATCACTTCCGGTCAAAAAAAATTTAGGTTTTTATCAGCACCCTAGGACCCTACCATTGTACTAAATTTCAGCCAAAACTGAGACTTCAAGGGAAAAAGTTTGTCGATTTGAGGTGGAATTGACCATATAGAATGGCTTGTTTATGCTTTAAACGTCATTAATCCATTACAACCTCTCCCTTAAAATACAGACTATTGAAATATTGAATCATACTTGTAAAATCCAGTACGAGGAACGACCCAAAGCTGAATTCCGGAATATATGGTTGAAGCAATAGTTTTTTGATAGGCCTGCATATATTTTGACGGGCTGTCGTCACACTTTAAAAGGTAAGGACCCGCTCTTCCTTGGTTGTTACAGCTGTCAAAAGCCCATTCTATAAAACGAAATTTTTTTGATGAATAAATTTTCAAAAACTTAACCTGGATTAAAATTTTTATATTGTTAAATTTTTCAGAAGGTAATTCATAAATGACATAGTGTCTCACCATATTATGTATGAACTTTTAATATGATAACAGAATCATTTCTTAAATGCTTAAGCTATTTTTCCAATATAACATAGGTCGACAAAATTCAGAATCAACAAATATTATGACACTTCAGGAAAATAATCTACAATATTCTTTATTCAAGTTATTTCCCACTTCCAAAATTTTCTCCAAACTTAAATAATTTGCTATACAAAAACCAGAAAGTCAAATTAATGATTTTGCGATTTCGAAAATTAAAGAAAAAACTTTTAAAAAACTTTATTTTATATCAAAACACCTGTAACCTGTGCTTAACTTAGATAATGAAAAATAAAATTTTAAGTATATCAAGCTCTTACATTAATATTAAGACTATAGCGAATATTTGGTTTTATTTAATCCACTATGTAAAATAATTATGTTACTAGTTTCATTTGGAAATTGAGAGTGATCAATGGATGAGTTTATGGCATGAAAAATCTCAAGAAAAATATCAGCATGTGCAAAAGGTTGAGGGGGTCCCTGAGTTGTTGTGGTTTGGTTTGATGAATTGCTTGCTAAAACAAATATGAGGTTTCATATAAGTTAAATAAGAAAAGCTTTTGAAAAACCGTTTAACTGTTTTTAATATCTTGTCACACTTGCGTTATGTTTTAAATTAAGGTATTAACCCTGAAATTTAGTTTTTGTATAAAATGTGCTAATTTTATAAACTTCAAGTTACAATTTGTAATTTTTATGATCTAGTTTGCTATAAATTAACAAATAAAATTTCTTAAATCAATTAAGAATAAAAAATATTTAACAATTCTTTCAAGTTTTAACAATTTGGCCATTTACAAAAAAAAATTGAGTTTGGACATGTTAACACAACATAGTCAAAATCATTAGAAAATATATGTTTTTAGCGTTTTTAATAAAATTTTTGTTAGTTTAGCCAACTGTTAAAAATGTAGTACAGGAGTTTCTTCCAAACCTATTTTCCGATTGGCTTACCCGTTAAGACTTTGTCTCTTTCAATTCTACAGTAGGCCTCACAATGTTAAATAAGATTTAACACGGGACAGTGACATAGGCTTTCAGAGAAATAAATGGCTTCAGAATTTGACGGCGGTCAGGCAACCAACTATTAACCAGGCTCAACATTGATTAACTTGAAATGAACAACACAACAAAGTTTACATGCGCTCAATTTATAATCAAAAAATGAACAGATAATTCATGATAAATCAAAATAACTCCTCGGTCTAGTGTGAAAACGCTATCATTCGAAGTTAATTTCTGGCCGTTGTTGAGAAAAGCAAAAAAATTTGTACGCATTTTTTTATTACAAGTAATCATTATACCAAACAAAGGTTTAAATTTGTCGATATGTGTATTCAATTATACTCATTTTAAATATTGTTTATTTAAAATAAATAACGCGTTATTTTAATGGCGTCGAGACTAAAAATACTCTATAATATTTGTTGCCAAAATGAAAAATTCTTTAAAAAGAATATGTAAAAAAAACTTTTTGTAAAAAAAAAATGATTGAAGGAAAATTACTATAATTTAATTGTCATCTAACAAAACTAAATTTTATAAATAAGTGATATCAGTAATAACAAATTGTCTGAATTGGTGTTTAAAGAATAAGTACTTACTTTTTTCGTATAAAAAGCAGTCTCGGCTCAGACTTACATCGTCGATGGCTACGTCGCCTTTTGGTAAAAGTCCGCGCTTAGCAATGAATTCCAAGTAAAAGCTAAACATAAAAAAAAATAATTTAACATTTATTACATAATAAATAAACAAAGAAACTTTCATAAAAATGTTAATATATATAAAATAAAATGAATCGATTAAATTAGGGTGTCAAGAAAAAAGTTAATTGAATAAAAAAATACCTTTGAGGTAGGTCAGAAGATTTAAAAAGAGGCAATTCAACTTTGATCCATTCGTTTTGGTTTCGATGATAAATTCTCCAAAGCTTGTCATCAATAGTAGTGGGGGATCCCAAAACAGGATTCTGATTTCGGTTATGATTGAGCTTGTAAATGACGTGAAATTCTAAAATACCCGTGTGTGGTCCATACATGTGATACCAAAATCGAATCTAAACGTTTTTGAATAAATTAATATCAAAATTTTTTAACATTTTTAATATTTATTTAATCTAAGGTAACTGGGCTATGCACCCGCCTAGTCTGTCTAAAAATGGTTGGGCCTTTTAATTCAGAAAAATGTGGGCCCGTGCATTTAAAAATAACATTTTTTGATATAACCTTATAACCCTTATTTTAAATTGATCATCAAAGATCAAAGTCGGAAAGCTTTTATATCAAAATTGTGTTGTTTCCTATAAGGCAATGTTGAAGAGTTAAAATAGGCAGAGGCCCTGACGGGAGAGCCGTTCCTATATGGGGAAAGGTCTAGAGGAAATATACCACAGGCTCTTTTTTTTAATATATATTTTTTAAGGTAAACTCCACCTTTTTTTTACAAACATCTAAACATTTCATTATATTATGCTCGGTAACAAACTAACCTAATTTAAATAAACAAATTGCGCTCGTTTTACCTTATACTTAACAGATGCGAGGCAATCCTAAAGTAATGAGCATCAGACTATTGACCAATAAATCATAAACTGTTCAACATCAGCAATGAATTAAAAAAAACGAAATTATAATTATAAAAATAAAGAAACAAATAACTTTGCAACGATCTTTTAAACGGTTTAAATTGCGGTTTATTTTAACTATATTGTTGTCAGAAGACGTCGGAATAGGAAGTTGAAAGAGCTGACTTCTCAGTATGGCCTTATACCCAATTTTATAATGCCCATCGGAACTAGTCACATACAAATAATGACCTAATTGGTTAATAAAAATGTTGTAAATATATGGACGAATAAAATTTTGAGGTAAGCAATGATTTCACAATTTCTACTAGATTTAAAAATGAAAATAACACATTTAATTTAGTTGGGGTAGCTTAATTCCCTAATTTTACGCAACTTAATTGTATCGTCTTGAATATTAAACCAATAAATCTTTTTTTAATTTTCCTCCAATTTTTACATATAATTTAGAATTGGATTTCTGTAAATATTAATTTTTTTATTTATTAATTGTACATTGTAATTTATTATTATTAATTTTATTATTATTGTTTTTAAATAAAAATCTTTTCAACCTTAAAAAAAAGAGTAAATCTGATCAGTTGTAAAAAAACTAAACGACCTAGCAAAACCTTTTTATTAGCATGATTGACAGATTAACAAACAAGTGGAGTGTATCATTCAAATAATATTGATTGAAGGCACAGACAATAACTTAATTCAAAGTATACGTTAAAAAGATCAGTGAATTTTCAGAGCGGCCCCGCCCAGCTAACATTTCATGTTCGACTCGGCCTAACCTCATGAGGGTCGGCCCAAACCTTTAATTCTTACTCAACCCAGCCCAATTCAACAGAGCCCGAACTTCTAAAATATATTAATTGGAGAAAGTTTATAATCCAAATTGGCAATAGCATCATTTGATGAATCAATGATATAGTATTTATTCTTCGGCCCACAAAAATTTTTGCGAAGGCATTCGGCGCTTTTCTAGGCCCATTAGGTCACACTTGTTAATTTAACAGAACAATTATTTCTTATTTTGACATTTTTCGGTTATAAAATAACCTAATAAATAAAAACAGGATAATTTTTTAAACATTAATCTATTAAAAATATCGTGAGAAACACTATATAAATAGTAAACTGCTCCAAAAAACCCAGGCTAAGATAAAAAAACGCAAATGCGTCCGCCCATAAGTGCAGCCTAAGTGATGATGAGGGGTCAAGCATATAACATAAATTCAAAAAATGTCTAAGGCGTATGGCATAGTTTTTTTCTTAGGGGCACTAATATTCGACCACCTTAAATGCTTGAAAGTTTGTGTGTAGCAGAGCTTGGTTAATGTGGACGGATGAACGCCAAAAAATCTTTCGTATATTTTTCTGAGCTAAGCCTATTAACTAAGGTCAAGGGCGTTCGAAATCTGGTTTAATATGAGGCACATTTAAAGTCCCGCTGAAGAAAAAGCAAAGTTTTGACGGCTAAGCCGATGAAGAATAGATTCAGAAAAATTGACATATCACAGGTTTGAGGGGGGAGGGGTGCGCTGAAATGCCACAAACCGCTCCTTAAACAAGCTAAGAGGGCAGGGTGGAAAGAAATATATGGCTCGAATGGGACTTGACTCTTTTCAACAATTATATAATCTGCAGCGCCAGATTTTTTAAAAGAGAAATTTATTATACATTTATTTGTTGGGTTATTAAAAAGTGATTTTCCACGGTTAAGTGAATAAAAAATTTAAAGATGAGAAAAAATCGTAAGAAACCATAAATTTTTACCAAATCTTAAACTTATTTTAATTAACATAAGATATTATGCAATCACACAAAATATATTATTTTATTTTATTAATATGGTCAAATTGGGCATACATTATAGCAATTTGTTATTTCCTATAAATTGAAGAAATATGAATTCAACGTTTGCTTACTAAAATAAATTAAAATTTACGCGTATTTAATATGCGAATTAAAATTGAAATAAAAAACCTGAATTATTAAGATAAGTATTATCAGATTCTGGTCCAGTATGTTGATCATAATAGGGTCCGCTTCTTCGTTTCCATTGCATTTTATCGTCTAATTCTTCGTTAATCCACCCACACCAACCATTATTACGAGTCTCATCCAACTCCGAAGTTTCAAAGTTACACATTGAACCGTAGGGCATGTGACCTTTATAAAAAACAGTTTTTATATAAAACATATTAAAAGCTTCTATTAAATGTAGCAAATTTAAAACTTAATAATATTTGAGCCAAGGGTCTTTACGGGTGTGTCAAATCCGGCACAAATTTATATCCGATATTTAAATAAAGCGAATATAAAATATCGATCAAATAGTAACAAAAGGTAATTTAAAAAATAATTGAACAATTTAAATAACCACAACAAATATTAACCTTGAAAACTAGGTTTATTTTTATAATTTTTGGCAAATAATTAACAAAAACCATTGCCCCTATCCAATATTTTATTAAATAGAAGGTAAATTATTCAAAAAATTATGACTGCCAAACTTTTAAGAAGCATTAAAAATGAGGCGAAAATCATTAAATAGGGGAGACTGGGGCACTGCGGCCAGGTAAAATTCAAAGTCTTATAGAAAATGAAATATCATAACTAGGACAAAAAATTTTATACCAAATTATAGATGCAGGGCACCTTTCTTTACAATGAAAATTTTTTTTAAAAAAATTGAATCAGTTTGGAGTTATTTGAATTTTAATAAAAACAAAAAAATGGGGTAAATCAGTCAGGCATGGGGCATTACGGCCATTAGGAAGGGGCAATTCGGCCACCTCTATTTATTTCATTTAAAAGACAATAAAGGTTTTTTAAAATATCTTTGGCATTCTGCCACAAGATTTTGGGTCTTTATTTTTCAAAAATCTACGCAAATTCGTTCTAAGAATATGTAAAATCCTTGATATCATAGATACACACTTTCCCTAAAAATAAAATAATTAATATTACTTGATTTATCAGGTCCATTTAGAATAATCACATACCTTTTTTGTCTTTTTTAATTTATAATTTCTCACCATGTAAATTTTTCAAATCAAAAATATTAAATGAAAATTAAATGATAATGTGGCCGATTTGCCCCCGGCCGCAATGCCCCACTAAGAGTAAACTCTAAATAAAAATTAAATATATTTAATTAAATTTTTATCATGTAAAACTTATATCATTGTAATGCTAGATGTTTTTTAAACCAAAAAAAAATTTAGTTTTATTATTTAATCTCTAGTAAAAAAAAATTAGACGAAAAACAATGACCCTAAAAATATCGTTAAAAACTCCAAAAAAACAGTTTTTTTAAATAACTTTTTTAAAATAAATTTTTTCTTAATAAAAATTTATTGTATGCTCACTAATTATTAAAACGAATATTTGATGAAAATTTTAGATTTTTTGAATTATATTTGACTAAAATATAGCAAGTGGCCTATTTGCCCCATCGGCCGTAATGCCCCAGTCTCCCCTAGTTAAACAACTGTCATAAAAAAATGCGCCTATATTACCACATATCAGTGGATCCATGGATTCATCTAGCCCGTTTGGACAATCATCTATAAGGTCACACAATTGATTGATATGGACGCATTTTCCAGCTTCCACGTCATCCGTCATCTTGTCAATCAGTTCGCTTATCGGGTCAAAATATTTGTAAGGGGCCGGCGTCGTTGTTTTTTTAATACTAGTAACATTCTCGCCTTGCTCCTTTTTCCAACGGCAATTGAAATAAGACCCGTTAAACATCACGTGGGAATTGGCGAAAAAACATTTCGTGATATTTCTCGGTTGAAAGGGCGAAGTTATTGCATCAAGTGCGGGTTGGGCCCCTCGATTAAGAGAGGGTAAATGAAACGTGCTAATATTTTTTGAATTTGTGGACGGCAAGAATGTTGTTACGCTAGGGTAATCTTCCTCAATTAAAAATGCTCGATTCACGTTCAATGCCGTAAAATTTTGGGTGCTTTTAATTTTGGTTGGAGGATATTGCGACAGTAAGGCAATCGTTTTCAAATAATTCTCTAAAGAAATTAAGTAATTAATTAATTAATTTGTTTATCAAAATTAAAAATACCTTTATTAGAGGGTACCGTAGGCTCAAGGTAAAAATAATCGGACGATCCGAGTGAAATTATTTTTTAAACTAGAAAAGTGTCGAGTTAAATATATTCTTTAATTAATTGTATATCGGGTAACTCAATAAAGACCTTTTCTTTTTTGGTCCTCACATCGTCTATACAGACCAGAGATCCGCAGCCGGCCCGGAAACCCGGACCCAGCCCGGCGCCGGCCCGGGTCCGGGCCGGGCCGGCGCTGACTGGAAAAAATTAACATCCGGGCGGGCCGGGCCTGACATAATAAAAAATTTTTCTCGCCCGGGCCGGCGCAAAAATTAAGCCGGGCAGGGCCGGGCCTAGGCTCGGCCCGGCCCGGGTTAATTAAATAAATTAATATATATATAAAATTATTTATTTAATTATTTTTTATTAAACTTCATTACAGCATAACTTCTCTGTAAATAAGTTTTTCTTTTAATATAGATTAAATGGCCTATTTTTTCTCACTATAATTTTCATTCATTGATAAAATTAATTTTCCCGCAATATGGACCTAAAACAAAAAACTGAAGATACGATTGTTGATGAAAGATCCAATACGCACGGCAAATCTATTGTCTAACAATAAAAATTTTGATGTATATTCATTTTTATAATAGAGTTTGCATCATATATAAGTACAAAATTTAATTTATATAAATTGAACAAAATTTAAGATAAATATTGAAAATTATAAAAATAATTAAACCCGAGTTTTAGCCGGGCTTAAAATTTTTCTTCCGGGCCGGGCTCAAAAATTTAAAAAAAAACCGGGTTGGGCCGGGCCGGCGTAAAGGCAAAAAAAATTGAACCCGGGCCGGGCCGGCGTAAAGGTAAAAAAATTAAACCAGGGCCGGGCCGGGCTCCCAAATTTTGGTTTTTGCGGATCTCTGATACAGACCAGGCCAGAGAGTGTGGGTAATAAAGTGTTCATTATAACTAAAAGGGATAAATAAAAAAATTACTAATTTCAAATAAAATTAAAAAGATTAATTAAAAAAAAACTTATTTATGGAAACACCATTAAAATCATAAATTTTTTAAAATGGGGCGGGCCAGTTGTCCCTTTAGTTGTGGACACTCTATTGGTACCGGTTAATTTTTTATTGAGAATAGGTTATAAAAAAATCATAATGCTATAAAATCGTACAAATTTATTTAAAAAAACTTCTATAACATCTTTTCTTTACTTAATAAATTGTAAATATTGTCCTTCTATATAATTTTACGATTTCAATAAGATGCTAATGTTCAAATCAATTTCGTCAAATTTTCGCACATGAAAAATTTGAATCAATAGGTAAGTTATTTGATGTACATAACACATTAAATATAATAAAAAAAGCAATCTAAGAGCTTAAGATACAGAAATAAGTTACAAAGCGAGAGGTAAGCATAGACTCAAAAGTTGCATTAACCAACTAACCACCATGGTCATGTCTTTATAAAAACAGTTTTACAGAAATTTAATAAGTAATTATGTCAATTAAATTGAGAACGCCAGTTTCGTGACAAATTCATATTTATAATCTGTTAATATTAGGTAAGACACTGTTTTTTTTTAGTTTAATACATGGCCAAAACAGCGAATCAAAAACATTTTTTTTTCTTTTTCAGTTATTATTATTAAATATTTTTTATATAATTCCAAAACGGCCTAAACGAAAAATATTAAAAGGTTTGCGTAGCAGCCATTACACTAAAATTTGAGAGTTAAAAAAACTAATTTAGTTTTATGATGATCCTCTATTTCTAAAGCAAGGATAATAAAAATAGCCTTGTTCTTTTAGTTTATAAAAAAAATAATGAAACTATCTAATAACATGTGTGAGTTTTATTATTTTCAGCTCGAAAATGCCTTTTAATATTTACAAGAATTAATAACAACATTCATATAACTATTTTTTGTTATTTTCTGGCCCTAGAGTGGAAATTTGTATAATTTTTCAAAAAATAAAATATTTCAATGTTAAATTTTTAGCGTTAGAATTATAAAAGTTAAGTTGAAATGATCATCAGCTACGTTTAAATAAATTTAGATAATTTAATCAAAATTTTAAATATCTACTTAGAAGCTGTTGCACCGGATATAAAAACACAATTTAAAAGACTAATGGTTATTTTAATGTAAAAACAAATTGAATTTTTGAAATTTTTCGAAAAAATATCGCGCTTCCCACCATCAGCAGGATTAAAAATGTGGAATTTGAAAAATGATCCAAAATGCTATCAATTAACAGTTAACATTTTTATTTTATTTTTAAATTTGTTTTTGAAGAAAAAATTGGGTTGTGAGAAATGATTGAAGAATCAACTAAATTTAATTAAACTTAATTAAAATTAAAATAGGTTATCAAAATAAACTTAAAATATATTGTACATAATTGATCTTGTTAGATTAGCAATGTCAATCTTCAAGTTGAAATATAATCAACATTGAACACGCACATAAATGCGTGAAATATCTTTTGACTTATTTAATTTTTTATTTAATTTTTTAATTAAAACTGATGGCAAATTATTCAGTTCATATTTTTGAGCTCAGAATGGTAAGCACATTCATTTGAAGAGAAAAAAATCTACTGTTTGCTGAGTAAAAAATTCAATGCTAACAAATTTTTAAATGAGTCTCAAATCAAAATACTTCTTTTTAAAACCAATAGAAAATAAAATTTGCCAATTCAATTTTGATAAATGAGGAGGAGCGCTTACTTCAATTATAACAGAAGAAAACAACTATGTTTGAGCTCCTTGAATATTGCAACCTCTAAAACTTTAACATTTAATATCGACTTAGGTCGGACGACCTTGAGCGCTTGTAAACTTAGTTATGTTCTATAATCAAGTTAAGGAACGCTGAGCCTGGTTAGCAGTTGGATGGGTGACCGCTAACGACTCCCAAAGCCGTCCATTTTTCTGAGAGCCTAGACCTAAAAACCTAAGTCACCGGTGCGTGTAAAATCTTATTTGACTCTGTGGAGCCTGCTGAGTTAAAAGGGGCAAAGCCCTAACGTATGCCATTCCTAGGTTGAAGGGTGTGGAGGAAACTCCTTTACGACATGTTTTAATATTGACTAGAATACAAAATTTTACTATTATAGGTAATAAGTAGGGCATGTCAAAACTCCGGAGTCTAAAAGAAGTTCATAAACTCCGGAGTTTTTAAAATTTGCTAGTTATATATGTAATTATTACATAATTAGCTACTCTTTCATTTATTTACAACTTTCATTAAACAAAAATAAGTTTTGACTACAAAAATACAAATTCCAATATTTTCAATAAGCTAATGTTTACTAGCAAATTCCAAAAAACTAAAACTCCAAAACTCCGGAGTTGATGGACTCCTTCCCGACTCCCGGAGTTTTGACATGCCCTAGTAATGAGGTGACAAAGCCTGATCGTAGCAACTAAAAGGGTGCCTAAGCTTCACAATTTCAATGTTAATAAATAATATTTCAAGGGTCCCTAGCGTCAGTTATGCATTAAAATTGAGTTTTAAAATCTCCACGTATTAAATAGACATTTAATTTTTTTATATTCTATCGAATATTTTGGAAGCCATAATAATAAAAACAACATATCATTAAAAATCTTAATATATACTTGGTCAAACGTAAAGAACTTTTAATACTAAATCAAAACTCAATTTAATATATAGGGAAAAAACTACATTTATGTATGTTGTGACAGACAACTGGACTGCAACGCCAAGCTATAACATTGATTGATGTAAATTCTATTTAATTTTTATGGCTTATCACAACATTTTCAATCAAAATTTTTAGTCAAACAAAGTAAAAAAAATTAAAATTGAAGCAAGGGGCAGCACTAAACCGACTAATACAGAAGATGGAAATTACTAATCATAATTTTAGTTTTACTGCGTAAAGTTGTCTCAACCGTAAAAAAAGGCTCAAGGGCCCGTCAACTTATATAAAAAATACAGACCTGGCCAGATTGAATAAAGTATGGAGGCTTATTTATTCCCCATATGGATCGAGTCATATTGTGATTAAGCCAAATATTTAAAAACAAAAAGTATGTACAATAATCAAAAGTTGTAAAACCAATAAATAAAATTTTTTTGACTGAAAAAAAAAAATAAGTTTGTCTTATAATCTAAAAGGACAAAAGTTTAAAAACGAGGTAGTAAAAGGGTGAAAACCGGTTATAAAATTGATTATAATTTTTATCGCAATTACCAACTGTCGCAAAACAACATTTTCAATGTTAAAAACAAAATTTGTAATTACCTTTTTGTGATGAGGGCAGTTGTATCTGGGAATAAGCTTCCAGCGGTTGGGACAAAGAAATTAGTTTCAAGGGTTCTTGCTGATTTTTTGTAACATTATCGTCCTGTAAGGCAATCGTATCATTTGTGTCTTGTAACGAAATAAAACTATTTAGTTGAGCAATGTAACCTTGTTGAATCGATGAGAATACAATGATGAAAAGCCAAATCCTCCCAAAAAGCTTGGATTGGACCAGCATTTTCTTAAGATTTGTTAAAAATTAAAAAATAAAAAATTAATTTAACAAAAAAAATTAAAGAGCCTAAGAAAGTAACGCATTTTCAAAAATACGACGAAGAATTATTCTTTATTTTTTTTTTATTAACATTGAAAATGTTTATTTATTTAAGCTAGCTTTGCAATATGATACAGCTCATCTTATAATTTTGACGCGATCGAGCAAATGGTTTAGTTATATATTTTTTTCTTATAATCCTTTAGCAGCTGTGATTTGATCTTGTTCTTTAGCAATTTCTTGGAATCTACTATCATGGTGATTTTGAGATTAGACCACTTTAGTAATAAAAATGATACAGTAATTTACCTCGCGCAAAAATGTGTTATAAACTATATTCTTACCATTTTTTTACTACAGCCAGTCCAGCTTGTAAATTCCAAGCAGCGGCTAAGATATAAAAACGATGTCTTTAACATTGTTTTTTTTTTTTGAAAAATAGAAATGCCAGTTTTCTCAAGGTTATTCAAAATTTTGGCTAAGACCAAGTGAATAAGATTACCTTCATAATATTTTAATTGTCGGTTTAAGCCTTATCATACAGATAAATAAATATCTAACAAAATTTATACAGGACACCCCTAAATCGGATTTACAAACCGGGGCGAAAAAAATTATATTAGGATTGGGCTGATGCATTTTATAAATGTTAACTGAGCTTTAATTCTTATTTTTGCATTTAGAAGAGCTCTTTTTGTAAAAGTTCTTAAATATTTTGTAATCTTATATTACGTTTTCTGTTTTTTTTAATCGGGTCATTTAAACGAATCACTTTCGTTCAAATGCCGAAAAGAATTAATTATTGCCTAAGGGCGCGTTCAAATTTCATTTGTTTTTGGAAAAATTTTAATCCAAAAAAAACATTGTTTTAATGTAGGGATTTTTTTTAGAATTATAAAAGGTGTGATTGCGAAATGGTTAGTGGCCATCAGGCCCGATTCTAGCTTTTCCATTTTAGGGGGGCAAAAAAAACTCGTGGGGGGCAGAAAAAAATTTTTTGCCGCCTTCGGCGGCAAAATTAGCCGTGACCTTCGGTCACGGCAAAAAATATACATGTACAACAATAGAATCCATGTTCAAAATTTATTAACAAATTAATAGTAATTTATTATATTCTTAATTAAAAAAATTGAGTTTATAAATTGAATATGTGAATTAAAATTAATTGTTTTCACTAAAATCAATTGCTTAAAAAGATATGAGATTTGAATTAATTGTAAGTATAATTTTATCATTTGGCATCATTGCGCATGAAAATTAAAAATATGATATATATGAATAATAAAAATGAATTATATAAAACTTTGGATTTTAGAAAATGAAAAGTGAAATAAGATTGATTATTATGAAAACAAAATGTATAAATATGCTAATTTGGAAGAATATATATGAAAAAACACTGGTTATATAACTAGTTATTAATATTAGGGTAAAAAATTAAATAAAACATGGACATAAACGTTAAATGCGCATAAAAAAAGTTTGCAACCATGTTAAAATAGTAAGCAATAATTAGCTGATTATGAGCAGTGTATTGTATTGATCATATTTTATCTTAGATGATTTTAATTAAATTACAATATTCATAAAAATTCAACGCCCCTAGTTAATGGTTTTTCGTGTTCTAAAAGAACCAAATCACCTTTAAGCAGATCTCTACTTGTCAGCCGTTATTATCCTTCTTAAAGAAGAAAATGTGGCCTCACAACTCGACGTTGAAGAGCCAATAACAAACTAATAGGAAAAATGTTATTTAGATTAAAAAACGCATCATTGTAATCATATAAAAATTTAACAAAATCAATAGTAACACATTCTTTGTAATTATTAAGTTTCTTATTAAAAAAATTTTTGGCTACGTTTCTTTAGATAATGAATTTTTATCAATACTTATTTTTAAAAGGGGCTCTAACTTATTTATATCTAAAATAAAGGTTAATCAAATTTATAAAGGGAATCTAAAGATTTTAAACTTATTATCGGTAAAAAATCTATTATCAAAATATAAATGAATTAATAATATTTAAAGAAATACTTTTTACTTCATCATTAATATTTAAAATATAAATAAAAATCAGAAAAATCTTTAGGTTTAGTTTTACTTTTATCCATAGATAAATTATTGTCATTTAAAAAATATTAATATCAAAACAATTTTTGAATAAATCTTCAAATGTACTTTTATTTCTTAATTGTTTAATTTCTAACAAACAATGGTGTATTAAATCAGAAGTTTTAAAAACATAAATCGTTCTGCATTGAAATTGATCTATAATTATTTTTAATCTAAAATAATCTTTCAATTAAATACAAAAAAATAAATAGATTATTTTAAATATGGTCAAAAAACCCCGATTCGGCCCTGTGACCTGAAGATAAAAAAGTTTTTTATTTTTAATTTTTAAAAGAGTATTAAATATTTTTGTGCAATTTTCAAAAAAAAAAACAATGGGCAGGTAGTGACCGCACCACCAATAAGGCAACAGCCGGTATGGTCCCGCATTCACTAACTACCTTGATTGCATCATGTTGAAAAAATTTATGAAGGGAAGAAAAATTATCAAAAAAATCTATCCCTTCACTTAAAATAAGACAATCTTTTACAACAAGATGCAATCGGTGGTTAAAGCAGTGAATATACGGGACATGGTGTCCAGCTATTTTGCTTAGAAATACTTGAACACCATTTTTTTCCCGCGCATTACGTTCGCCCCATCGTAGCATTGTGCGATCAGGTTTTTTGGTTCTAGATTATATTCTAACAAAAGATTGTTGTTAAATGAGAAAATTTCTTAAGCATCAGATATATGAACTGGTTTCACAAATATAAAGCTTTCTGTAAAATCGAATTTTTCTATATATTTGTGTTAGTTTGATCTCTCTTGCGGATGAGAAGTATTAATGAATAAAAACAATTAAAATAAATATTTTTAAGATAATATTTTTTAGATTGGAAGAAATAAAATTACTATGTATTTTTGGGGGGGCAAATTCAATTTTTTTTGGGGGGGCAAACATAAAATTACTATGTATATTTGGGGGGGGGGGCAAATTCAATTATTTTTGGGGGGGGGGGGGGGGGCAATCAAAAACTTTTGGGGGGGCACTGCCCCCCCAAAAGGGGTCTAGAATCGTGCCTGGTGGCCATGTTTATTTGAATTTAGATATAAATATCAAAAAGTTTTTATATATACTTAGAGCAATTGCTCATATTAGATATTATAAAAAATTAATGGCAAATTCAAACCTGAAACTTTAAAAATTTATAAATTTCAAAAAATTTTCGTATCAACTTTAAACGTCTTAAAGTGCCCATGCATTCGTGCTAAAACGCCCTCGAAAATATGCAAATTAAATGCAGGCAGCGAGTATGTTGTAAAAAATTTATCAACTTATTAGATTTCAACGAGCTCGATTAGAAATTTGTGTAAACAATCAGAATTTTGATTTTTTGGTAAAACTTGTGAATCCTCAAACTTTATTTATATGAAAGCGTTTAGAGTTCATTCAATTTTTAAAAAATTTTTTAATTTTTTTAAAAAAAATATCTCTTCAATGTTAAAATGTTTAAGAGTGTCCTGTTGAAATGATTATCAGCTAAGTTAATATACATAGGTTAAATTTGGGACCCAGGAACAAAAAATATGGTAGACCAATTTGACCTCAGAATAGGTTTGATCTAAATTACCTTTGTTATCTATATTTGCCAAACTTTATACGGCTTTACCTTACTAATGAGGGCCTGTAATTCTGAACCTGGCCAAAGGATTAGAAATTTTGTAACATTAATTCCGTATTTGTTTTTGTGTGTGAATTTGTCTAAGGTTTTAATCTTTTCAACCTGTGGTTTTTTGCCATATATTTTTACGCCCAGCCCCAACAATGAGTAATACAGCGGTTATCTAGGTAAAAAAAGAGTCATTAAGTGCATGGTAGGGGCCGAGCATACCGCAACTTATAACCTTATAAAAAGTTTAAATTAAAATTTTAGAGATTTTTATAATAA